>OY755092.1:17383344-17401442 GCA_963576655.1 Gastrophysa polygoni | reverse complement strand
AACCTAACCTAACCTAACCTAACCTAACCTAACCTAACCTAACCTAACCTAACCTAACCTAACCTAACCTAACCTAACCGAACCTAACCTACCTAACCTAACCTAACCTAACCTAACCTAACCTAACCTAACCTAACCTAACCTAACCTAACCTAACCTAACCTAACCTAACCTAACCTAACCTAACCTAACCTAACCTAACCTAACCTAACCTAACCTAACCTAACCTAACCTAACCTAACCTAACCTAACCTAACCTAACCTAACCTAACCTAACCTAACCTAACCTAACCTAACCTAACCTAACCTAACCTAACCTAACCTAACCTAACCTAACCTAACCTAACCTAACCTAACCTAACCTAACCTAACCTAACCTAACCTAACCTAACCTAACCTAACCTAACCTAACCTAACCTAACCTAACCTAACCTAACCTAACCTAACCTAACCTAACCTAACCTAACCTAACCTAACCTAACCTAACCTAACCTAACCTAACCTAACCTAACCTAACCTAACCTAACCTAACCTAACCTAACCTAACCTAACCTAACCTAACCTAACCTAACCTAACCTAACCTAACCTAACCTAACCTAACCTAACCTAACCTAACCTAACCTAACCTAACCTAACCTAACCTAACCTAACCTAACCTAACCTAACCTAACCTAACCTAACCTAACCTAACCTAACCTAACCTAACCTAACCTAACCTAACCTAACCTAACCTAACCTAACCTAACCTAACCTAACCTAACCTAACCTAACCTAACCTAACCTAACCTAACCTAACCTAACCTAACCTAACCTAACCTAACCTAACCTAACCTAACCTAACCTAACCTAACCTAACCTAACCTAACCTAACCTAACCTAACCTAACCTAACCTAACCTAACCTAACCTAACCTAACCTAACCTAACCTAACCTAACCTAACCTAACCTAACCTAACCTAACCTAACCTAACCTAACCTAACCTAACCTAACCTAACCTAACCTAACCTAACCTAACCTAACCTAACCTAACCTAACCTAACCTAACCTAACCTAACCTAACCTAACCTAACCTAACCTAACCTAACCTAACCTAACCTAACCTAACCTAACCTAACCTAACCTAACCTAACCTAACCTAACCTAACCTAACCTAACCTAACCTAACCTAACCTAACCTAACCTAACCTAACCTAACCTAACCTAACCTAACCTAACCTAACCTAACCTAACCTAACCTAACCTAACCTAACCTAACCTAACCTAACCTAACCTAACCTAACCTAACCTAACCTAACCTAACCTAACCTAACCTAACCTAACCTAACCTAACCTAACCTAACCTAACCTAACCTAACCTAACCTAACCTAACCTAACCTAACCTAACCTAACCTAACCTAACCTAACCTAACCTAACCTAACCTAACCTAACCTAACCTAACCTAACCTAACCTAACCTAACCTAACCTAACCTAACCTAACCTAACCTAACCTAACCTAACCTAACCTAACCTAACCTAACCTAACCTAACCTAACCTAACCTAACCTAACCTAACCTAACCTAACCTAACCTAACCTAACCTAACCTAACCTAACCTAACCTAACCTAACCTAACCTAACCTAACCTAACCTAACCTAACCTAACCTAACCTAACCTAACCTAACCTAACCTAACCTAACCTAACCTAACCTAACCTAACCTAACCTAACCTAACCTAACCTAACCTAACCTAACCTAACCTAACCTAACCTAACCTAACCTAACCTAACCTAACCTAACCTAACCTAACCTAACCTAACCTAACCTAACCTAACCTAACCTAACCTAACCTAACCTAACCTAACCTAACCTAACCTAACCTAACCTAACCTAACCTAACCTAACCTAACCTAACCTAACCTAACCTAACCTAACCTAACCTAACCTAACCTAACCTAACCTAACCTAACCTAACCTAACCTAACCTAACCTAACCTAACCTAACCTAACCTAACCTAACCTAACCTAACCTAACCTAACCTAACCTAACCTAACCTAACCTAACCTAACCTAACCTAACCTAACCTAACCTAACCTAACCTAACCTAACCTAACCTAACCTAACCTAACCTAACCTAACCTAACCTAACCTAACCTAACCTAACCTAACCTAACCTAACCTAACCTAACCTAACCTAACCTAACCTAACCTAACCTAACCTAACCTAACCTAACCTAACCTAACCTAACCTAACCTAACCTAACCTAACCTAACCTAACCTAACCTAACCTAACCTAACCTAACCTAACCTAACCTAACCTAACCTAACCTAACCTAACCTAACCTAACCTAACCTAACCTAACCTAACCTAACCTAACCTAACCTAACCTAACCTAACCTAACCTAACCTAACCTAACCTAACCTAACCTAACCTAACCTAACCTAACCTAACCTAACCTAACCTAACCTAACCTAACCTAACCTAACCTAACCTAACCTAACCTAACCTAACCTAACCTAACCTAACCTAACCTAACCTAACCTAACCTAACCTAACCTAACCTAACCTAACCTAACCTAACCTAACCTAACCTAACCTAACCTAACCTAACCTAACCTAACCTAACCTAACCTAACCTAACCTAACCTAACCTAACCTAACCTAACCTAACCTAACCTAACCTAACCTAACCTAACCTAACCTAACCTAACCTAACCTAACCTAACCTAACCTAACCTAACCTAACCTAACCTAACCTAACCTAACCTAACCTAACCTAACCTAACCTAACCTAACCTAACCTAACCTAACCTAACCTAACCTAACCTAACCTAACCTAACCTAACCTAACCTAACCTAACCTAACCTAACCTAACCTAACCTAACCTAACCTAACCTAACCTAACCTAACCTAACCTAACCTAACCTAACCTAACCTAACCTAACCTAACCTAACCTAACCTAACCTAACCTAACCTAACCTAACCTAACCTAACCTAACCTAACCTAACCTAACCTAACCTAACCTAACCTAACCTAACCTAACCTAACCTAACCTAACCTAACCTAACCTAACCTAACCTAACCTAACCTAACCTAACCTAACCTAACCTAACCTAACCTAACCTAACCTAACCTAACCTAACCTAACCTAACCTAACCTAACCTAACCTAACCTAACCTAACCTAACCTAACCTAACCTAACCTAACCTAACCTAACCTAACCTAACCTAACCTAACCTAACCTAACCTAACCTAACCTAACCTAACCTAACCTAACCTAACCTAACCTAACCTAACCTAACCTAACCTAACCTAACCTAACCTAACCTAACCTAACCTAACCTAACCTAACCTAACCTAACCTAACCTAACCTAACCTAACCTAACCTAACCTAACCTAACCTAACCTAACCTAACCTAACCTAACCTAACCTAACCTAACCTAACCTAACCTAACCTAACCTAACCTAACCTAACCTAACCTAACCTAACCTAACCTAACCTAACCTAACCTAACCTAACCTAACCTAACCTAACCTAACCTAACCTAACCTAACCTAACCTAACCTAACCTAACCTAACCTAACCTAACCTAACCTAACCTAACCTAACCTAACCTAACCTAACCTAACCTAACCTAACCTAACCTAACCTAACCTAACCTAACCTAACCTAACCTAACCTAACCTAACCTAACCTAACCTAACCTAACCTAACCTAACCTAACCTAACCTAACCTAACCTAACCTAACCTAACCTAACCTAACCTAACCTAACCTAACCTAACCTAACCTAACCTAACCTAACCTAACCTAACCTAACCTAACCTAACCTAACCTAACCTAACCTAACCTAACCTAACCTAACCTAACCTAACCTAACCTAACCTAACCTAACCTAACCTAACCTAACCTAACCTAACCTAACCTAACCTAACCTAACCTAACCTAACCTAACCTAACCTAACCTAACCTAACCTAACCTAACCTAACCTAACCTAACCTAACCTAACCTAACCTAACCTAACCTAACCTAACCTAACCTAACCTAACCTAACCTAACCTAACCTAACCTAACCTAACCTAACCTAACCTAACCTAACCTAACCTAACCTAACCTAACCTAACCTAACCTAACCTAACCTAACCTAACCTAACCTAACCTAACCTAACCTAACCTAACCTAACCTAACCTAACCTAACCTAACCTAACCTAACCTAACCTAACCTAACCTAACCTAACCTAACCTAACCTAACCTAACCTAACCTAACCTAACCTAACCTAACCTAACCTAACCTAACCTAACCTAACCTAACCTAACCTAACCTAACCTAACCTAACCTAACCTAACCTAACCTAACCTAACCTAACCTAACCTAACCTAACCTAACCTAACCTAACCTAACCTAACCTAACCTAACCTAACCTAACCTAACCTAACCTAACCTAACCTAACCTAACCTAACCTAACCTAACCTAACCTAACCTAACCTAACCTAACCTAACCTAACCTAACCTAACCTAACCTAACCTAACCTAACCTAACCTAACCTAACCTAACCTAACCTAACCTAACCTAACCTAACCTAACCTAACCTAACCTAACCTAACCTAACCTAACCTAACCTAACCTAACCTAACCTAACCTAACCTAACCTAACCTAACCTAACCTAACCTAACCTAACCTAACCTAACCTAACCTAACCTAACCTAACCTAACCTAACCTAACCTAACCTAACCTAACCTAACCTAACCTAACCTAACCTAACCTAACCTAACCTAACCTAACCTAACCTAACCTAACCTAACCTAACCTAACCTAACCTAACCTAACCTAACCTAACCTAACCTAACCTAACCTAACCTAACCTAACCTAACCTAACCTAACCTAACCTAACCTAACCTAACCTAACCTAACCTAACCTAACCTAACCTAACCTAACCTAACCTAACCTAACCTAACCTAACCTAACCTAACCTAACCTAACCTAACCTAACCTAACCTAACCTAACCTAACCTAACCTAACCTAACCTAACCTAACCTAACCTAACCTAACCTAACCTAACCTAACCTAACCTAACCTAACCTAACCTAACCTAACCTAACCTAACCTAACCTAACCTAACCTAACCTAACCTAACCTAACCTAACCTAACCTAACCTAACCTAACCTAACCTAACCTAACCTAACCTAACCTAACCTAACCTAACCTAACCTAACCTAACCTAACCTAACCTAACCTAACCTAACCTAACCTAACCTAACCTAACCTAACCTAACCTAACCTAACCTAACCTAACCTAACCTAACCTAACCTAACCTAACCTAACCTAACCTAACCTAACCTAACCTAACCTAACCTAACCTAACCTAACCTAACCTAACCTAACCTAACCTAACCTAACCTAACCTAACCTAACCTAACCTAACCTAACCTAACCTAACCTAACCTAACCTAACCTAACCTAACCTAACCTAACCTAACCTAACCTAACCTAACCTAACCTAACCTAACCTAACCTAACCTAACCTAACCTAACCTAACCTAACCTAACCTAACCTAACCTAACCTAACCTAACCTAACCTAACCTAACCTAACCTAACCTAACCTAACCTAACCTAACCTAACCTAACCTAACCTAACCTAACCTAACCTAACCTAACCTAACCTAACCTAACCTAACCTAACCTAACCTAACCTAACCTAACCTAACCTAACCTAACCTAACCTAACCTAACCTAACCTAACCTAACCTAACCTAACCTAACCTAACCTAACCTAACCTAACCTAACCTAACCTAACCTAACCTAACCTAACCTAACCTAACCTAACCTAACCTAACCTAACCTAACCTAACCTAACCTAACCTAACCTAACCTAACCTAACCTAACCTAACCTAACCTAACCTAACCTAACCTAACCTAACCTAACCTAACCTAACCTAACCTAACCTAACCTAACCTAACCTAACCTAACCTAACCTAACCTAACCTAACCTAACCTAACCTAACCTAACCTAACCTAACCTAACCTAACCTAACCTAACCTAACCTAACCTAACCTAACCTAACCTAACCTAACCTAACCTAACCTAACCTAACCTAACCTAACCTAACCTAACCTAACCTAACCTAACCTAACCTAACCTAACCTAACCTAACCTAACCTAACCTAACCTAACCTAACCTAACCTAACCTAACCTAACCTAACCTAACCTAACCTAACCTAACCTAACCTAACCTAACCTAACCTAACCTAACCTAACCTAACCTAACCTAACCTAACCTAACCTAACCTAACCTAACCTAACCTAACCTAACCTAACCTAACCTAACCTAACCTAACCTAACCTAACCTAACCTAACCTAACCTAACCTAACCTAACCTAACCTAACCTAACCTAACCTAACCTAACCTAACCTAACCTAACCTAACCTAACCTAACCTAACCTAACCTAACCTAACCTAACCTAACCTAACCTAACCTAACCTAACCTAACCTAACCTAACCTAACCTAACCTAACCTAACCTAACCTAACCTAACCTAACCTAACCTAACCTAACCTAACCTAACCTAACCTAACCTAACCTAACCTAACCTAACCTAACCTAACCTAACCTAACCTAACCTAACCTAACCTAACCTAACCTAACCTAACCTAACCTAACCTAACCTAACCTAACCTAACCTAACCTAACCTAACCTAACCTAACCTAACCTAACCTAACCTAACCTAACCTAACCTAACCTAACCTAACCTAACCTAACCTAACCTAACCTAACCTAACCTAACCTAACCTAACCTAACCTAACCTAACCTAACCTAACCTAACCTAACCTAACCTAACCTAACCTAACCTAACCTAACCTAACCTAACCTAACCTAACCTAACCTAACCTAACCTAACCTAACCTAACCTAACCTAACCTAACCTAACCTAACCTAACCTAACCTAACCTAACCTAACCTAACCTAACCTAACCTAACCTAACCTAACCTAACCTAACCTAACCTAACCTAACCTAACCTAACCTAACCTAACCTAACCTAACCTAACCTAACCTAACCTAACCTAACCTAACCTAACCTAACCTAACCTAACCTAACCTAACCTAACCTAACCTAACCTAACCTAACCTAACCTAACCTAACCTAACCTAACCTAACCTAACCTAACCTAACCTAACCTAACCTAACCTAACCTAACCTAACCTAACCTAACCTAACCTAACCTAACCTAACCTAACCTAACCTAACCTAACCTAACCTAACCTAACCTAACCTAACCTAACCTAACCTAACCTAACCTAACCTAACCTAACCTAACCTAACCTAACCTAACCTAACCTAACCTAACCTAACCTAACCTAACCTAACCTAACCTAACCTAACCTAACCTAACCTAACCTAACCTAACCTAACCTAACCTAACCTAACCTAACCTAACCTAACCTAACCTAACCTAACCTAACCTAACCTAACCTAACCTAACCTAACCTAACCTAACCTAACCTAACCTAACCTAACCTAACCTAACCTAACCTAACCTAACCTAACCTAACCTAACCTAACCTAACCTAACCTAACCTAACCTAACCTAACCTAACCTAACCTAACCTAACCTAACCTAACCTAACCTAACCTAACCTAACCTAACCTAACCTAACCTAACCTAACCTAACCTAACCTAACCTAACCTAACCTAACCTAACCTAACCTAACCTAACCTAACCTAACCTAACCTAACCTAACCTAACCTAACCTAACCTAACCTAACCTAACCTAACCTAACCTAACCTAACCTAACCTAACCTAACCTAACCTAACCTAACCTAACCTAACCTAACCTAACCTAACCTAACCTAACCTAACCTAACCTAACCTAACCTAACCTAACCTAACCTAACCTAACCTAACCTAACCTAACCTAACCTAACCTAACCTAACCTAACCTAACCTAACCTAACCTAACCTAACCTAACCTAACCTAACCTAACCTAACCTAACCTAACCTAACCTAACCTAACCTAACCTAACCTAACCTAACCTAACCTAACCTAACCTAACCTAACCTAACCTAACCTAACCTAACCTAACCTAACCTAACCTAACCTAACCTAACCTAACCTAACCTAACCTAACCTAACCTAACCTAACCTAACCTAACCTAACCTAACCTAACCTAACCTAACCTAACCTAACCTAACCTAACCTAACCTAACCTAACCTAACCTAACCTAACCTAACCTAACCTAACCTAACCTAACCTAACCTAACCTAACCTAACCTAACCTAACCTAACCTAACCTAACCTAACCTAACCTAACCTAACCTAACCTAACCTAACCTAACCTAACCTAACCTAACCTAACCTAACCTAACCTAACCTAACCTAACCTAACCTAACCTAACCTAACCTAACCTAACCTAACCTAACCTAACCTAACCTAACCTAACCTAACCTAACCTAACCTAACCTAACCTAACCTAACCTAACCTAACCTAACCTAACCTAACCTAACCTAACCTAACCTAACCTAACCTAACCTAACCTAACCTAACCTAACCTAACCTAACCTAACCTAACCTAACCTAACCTAACCTAACCTAACCTAACCTAACCTAACCTAACCTAACCTAACCTAACCTAACCTAACCTAACCTAACCTAACCTAACCTAACCTAACCTAACCTAACCTAACCTAACCTAACCTAACCTAACCTAACCTAACCTAACCTAACCTAACCTAACCTAACCTAACCTAACCTAACCTAACCTAACCTAACCTAACCTAACCTAACCTAACCTAACCTAACCTAACCTAACCTAACCTAACCTAACCTAACCTAACCTAACCTAACCTAACCTAACCTAACCTAACCTAACCTAACCTAACCTAACCTAACCTAACCTAACCTAACCTAACCTAACCTAACCTAACCTAACCTAACCTAACCTAACCTAACCTAACCTAACCTAACCTAACCTAACCTAACCTAACCTAACCTAACCTAACCTAACCTAACCTAACCTAACCTAACCTAACCTAACCTAACCTAACCTAACCTAACCTAACCTAACCTAACCTAACCTAACCTAACCTAACCTAACCTAACCTAACCTAACCTAACCTAACCTAACCTAACCTAACCTAACCTAACCTAACCTAACCTAACCTAACCTAACCTAACCTAACCTAACCTAACCTAACCTAACCTAACCTAACCTAACCTAACCTAACCTAACCTAACCTAACCTAACCTAACCTAACCTAACCTAACCTAACCTAACCTAACCTAACCTAACCTAACCTAACCTAACCTAACCTAACCTAACCTAACCTAACCTAACCTAACCTAACCTAACCTAACCTAACCTAACCTAACCTAACCTAACCTAACCTAACCTAACCTAACCTAACCTAACCTAACCTAACCTAACCTAACCTAACCTAACCTAACCTAACCTAACCTAACCTAACCTAACCTAACCTAACCTAACCTAACCTAACCTAACCTAACCTAACCTAACCTAACCTAACCTAACCTAACCTAACCTAACCTAACCTAACCTAACCTAACCTAACCTAACCTAACCTAACCTAACCTAACCTAACCTAACCTAACCTAACCTAACCTAACCTAACCTAACCTAACCTAACCTAACCTAACCTAACCTAACCTAACCTAACCTAACCTAACCTAACCTAACCTAACCTAACCTAACCTAACCTAACCTAACCTAACCTAACCTAACCTAACCTAACCTAACCTAACCTAACCTAACCTAACCTAACCTAACCTAACCTAACCTAACCTAACCTAACCTAACCTAACCTAACCTAACCTAACCTAACCTAACCTAACCTAACCTAACCTAAACCTAACTTAAAAAAAGTAAAAAATTACTTAGCATCAGACTTGTACTTATTGTGTTTTAAGGTACTCTCGACCGAGCTCTGTTGAACGCCGAAAGTCCCGTTCCGATCGGTCGACTTTTGGGAGTTGGGAAAAAAAAATTACTTAGCATTAGACTTGTACTTATTGTGTTTTAAGGTACTGTCGACCGAGCTCTGTTGAACGCCGAAAGTCCCGTTCCGATCGGTCGACTTTTGGGAGTTGTAAAAAAAAATTACTTAGCATTAGACTTGTACTTATTGTGTTTTAAGGTACTGTCGAACGAGCTCTTTCGAACGCCGAAAGTCCCGTTACGATCGATCGACTTTTGGGAGTTGTAAAAAAAAATTACTTAGCATTAGACTTGTACTTATTGTGTTTTAAGGTACTCTCGACCGAGCTCTGTCGAACGCCGAAAGTCCCGTTCCGATCGGTCGTTTTTTGGGAGTTGGGAAAAAAAAATTACTTAGCATTAGACTTGTACTTATTGTGTTTTAAGGTACTGTCGAACGAGCTCTGTCGAACGCCGAAAATCCCGTTCCGATCGGTCGACTTTTGGGAGTTGGGAAAAAAAAATTACTTAGCATTAGACTTGTACTTATTATGTTTTAAGGTACTGTCGAACGAGCTCTGTCGAACGCCGAAAGTCCCGTTCCGATCGGTCGACTTTTGGAATTTGGGAAAAAAAAAAAAAAAAAAAAAAAAAAAATTCAAAAAAAAAAAAAAAATAAAGAAAAAAAAAAGACAAAAAAAAAAAAAAAGAATAAATGCGACGTATCCTCGATGTTCACCTCCTCGGCCGCTTTGCGGCCGACCTCGTCCTGTAAATTCATTCAAAAAAAAAAAAAATAAAAATAAAAAAAAAAATTGAAGAAAAAAAAAGGAAAAAAATATAAAAAAATCCAGTATAAATGCGACGTATTCTTGACCGCTTCACGGCCACCCTCGATGTTCACCTCGTCGGCCGCTTTGCGGCCGACCTCGTCCTGTGAATTCATTTTTTGAGAACAAAAAAAAAAAAAAAACAAAAATATTAGGGAAAAAAAAAAAAAAAATTAGAAAAAAAAAAAAAACAATATAAATGCGACGTATTCTTGACCGCTTCACGGCCACCTTCGATGTTCACCTCGTCGGCCGCCTTGCGGCCGACCACGTCCTGAAAATTCATGTGGTAAAAAATGAAAAAAAAAAAAAAAAATTCAGAAAAAAAAAAAAAAAACAAGTATAAATGCGACGTATCCTCGGCCGCTTCACGGCCATTCTCGATGTTCACTTCCTCATCCTGTAAATTCATGAAAATGAGAAAAAAAAAAAAAAAAAAAAAAAAAAGGAAAAAAAAAGACTTAAAAAGACTTCCTCTTGGCCGCTTCGCGGCCACCCTCGATGTTCACCTCATCCTGTAAATTCATGAAAATGAGAAAAAAAAAAAAAAAAAAAAAAAAAAGGAAAAAAAAAGACTTCCTCTTGGCCGCTTCGCGGCCACCCTCGATGTTCATCTCGTCGGCCGCTTCGCGGCCGACCTCGTCCTGTAAATTCATGTAGTAGAAAAAAAAAAAAAAAAAAAAGAAAGAAAAAAAAAAAAAAAAAACCAGTTCAAATGCGACGTATTCTTGGCCGCTTCGCGGCCACCCTCGACGTTCGCCTCCTAGGCCGCTTCGCGGCCGACGCCGGACTGTATATTCCACCCTGTATAGTGACCTTAAAAAAATCCACCCTGTACAAATGTACCGCTCTCGACGTCCTCCTCCGTCGCCCGGTCGGCCGCTTCGCGGCCTACCACCTCATGCGAATTCACCAAATCCACCCTGTATAGTGACCTCGAAAAAAGTCCACCCTGTATAAATGCGCCGAGCCGCTCCGCGGCTTCCTCGCCGCCACCCCCCCCCCCCCACCCCGTTTTTCGCTTCCCGAGAGCTCCTCCCCTTTTTCGCCCCCTCCCGCCCCCCTCCCGCGCCCCCCGCGCCCCCCCACTGGTCATCCCGCGTCCCCTTCCCCCGCCCCTTCCCTAACCCGACGTAAAATTCCATCTTTAAAGATCATTCGAAAATATACTAAGTAAAAATTACTTAGCATTAGGCTTGTACTTATTGTGTTTTAAGGTACTGTCGACCGAGCTCTGTCGAACGCCGAAAGTCCCGTTCGGATCGGTCGACTTTTAGGATCGCCGATTTCGCGTTTTACCCCGTATCTTTTTTGGCCGCCATCGCCCGGCCGTACTTATTGGGTCATTAGAACGCCCTGTATTCGTAGAACGTTAGCCTATAGTTTCGTTCGAATCCGTCTCCTAAATTAGCCACAACCTAACCTAACCTAACCTAACCTAACCTAACCTAACCTAACCTAACCTAACCTAACCTAACCTAACCTAACCTAACCTAACCTAACCTAACCTAACCTAACCTAACCTAACCTAACCTAACCTAACCTAACCTAACCTAACCTAACCTAACCTAACCTAACCTAACCTAACCTAACCTAACCTAACCTAACCTAACCTAACCTAACCTAACCTAACCTAACCTAACCTAACCTAACCTAACCTAACCTAACCTAACCTAACCTAACCTAACCTAACCTAACCTAACCTAACCTAACCTAACCTAACCTAACCTAACCTAACCTAACCTAACCTAACCTAACCTAACCTAACCTAACCTAACCTAACCTAACCTAACCTAACCTAACCTAACCTAACCTAACCTAACCTAACCTAACCTAACCTAACCTAACCTAACCTAACCTAACCTAACCTAACCTAACCTAACCTAACCTAACCTAACCTAACCTAACCTAACCTAACCTAACCTAACCTAACCTAACCTAACCTAACCTAACCTAACCTAACCTAACCTAACCTAACCTAACCTAACCTAACCTAACCTAACCTAACCTAACCTAACCTAACCTAACCTAACCTAACCTAACCTAACCTAACCTAACCTAACCTAACCTAACCTAACCTAACCTAACCTAACCTAACCTAACCTAACCTAACCTAACCTAACCTAACCTAACCTAACCTAACCTAACCTAACCTAACCTAACCTAACCTAACCTAACCTAACCTAACCTAACCTAACCTAACCTAACCTAACCTAACCTAACCTAACCTAACCTAACCTAACCTAACCTAACCTAACCTAACCTAACCTAACCTAACCTAACCTAACCTAACCTAACCTAACCTAACCTAACCTAACCTAACCTAACCTAACCTAACCTAACCTAACCTAACCTAACCTAACCTAACCTAACCTAACCTAACCTAACCTAACCTAACCTAACCTAACCTAACCTAACCTAACCTAACCTAACCTAACCTAACCTAACCTAACCTAACCTAACCTAACCTAACCTAACCTAACCTAACCTAACCTAACCTAACCTAACCTAACCTAACCTAACCTAACCTAACCTAACCTAACCTAACCTAACCTAACCTAACCTAACCTAACCTAACCTAACCTAACCTAACCTAACCTAACCTAACCTAACCTAACCTAACCTAACCTAACCTAACCTAACCTAACCTAACCTAACCTAACCTAACCTAACCTAACCTAACCTAACCTAACCTAACCTAACCTAACCTAACCTAACCTAACCTAACCTAACCTAACCTAACCTAACCTAACCTAACCTAACCTAACCTAACCTAACCTAACCTAACCTAACCTAACCTAACCTAACCTAACCTAACCTAACCTAACCTAACCTAACCTAACCTAACCTAACCTAACCTAACCTAACCTAACCTAACCTAACCTAACCTAACCTAACCTAACCTAACCTAACCTAACCTAACCTAACCTAACCTAACCTAACCTAACCTAACCTAACCTAACCTAACCTAACCTAACCTAACCTAACCTAACCTAACCTAACCTAACCTAACCTAACCTAACCTAACCTAACCTAACCTAACCTAACCTAACCTAACCTAACCTAACCTAACCTAACCTAACCTAACCTAACCTAACCTAACCTAACCTAACCTAACCTAACCTAACCTAACCTAACCTAACCTAACCTAACCTAACCTAACCTAACCTAACCTAACCTAACCTAACCTAACCTAACCTAACCTAACCTAACCTAACCTAACCTAACCTAACCTAACCTAACCTAACCTAACCTAACCTAACCTAACCTAACCTAACCTAACCTAACCTAACCTAACCTAACCTAACCTAACCTAACCTAACCTAACCTAACCTAACCTAACCTAACCTAACCTAACCTAACCTAACCTAACCTAACCTAACCTAACCTAACCTAACCTAACCTAACCTAACCTAACCTAACCTAACCTAACCTAACCTAACCTAACCTAACCTAACCTAACCTAACCTAACCTAACCTAACCTAACCTAACCTAACCTAACCTAACCTAACCTAACCTAACCTAACCTAACCTAACCTAACCTAACCTAACCTAACCTAACCTAACCTAACCTAACCTAACCTAACCTAACCTAACCTAACCTAACCTAACCTAACCTAACCTAACCTAACCTAACCTAACCTAACCTAACCTAACCTAACCTAACCTAACCTAACCTAACCTAACCTAACCTAACCTAACCTAACCTAACCTAACCTAACCTAACCTAACCTAACCTAACCTAACCTAACCTAACCTAACCTAACCTAACCTAACCTAACCTAACCTAACCTAACCTAACCTAACCTAACCTAACCTAACCTAACCTAACCTAACCTAACCTAACCTAACCTAACCTAACCTAACCTAACCTAACCTAACCTAACCTAACCTAACCTAACCTAACCTAACCTAACCTAACCTAACCTAACCTAACCTAACCTAACCTAACCTAACCTAACCTAACCTAACCTAACCTAACCTAACCTAACCTAACCTAACCTAACCTAACCTAACCTAACCTAACCTAACCTAACCTAACCTAACCTAACCTAACCTAACCTAACCTAACCTAACCTAACCTAACCTAACCTAACCTAACCTAACCTAACCTAACCTAACCTAACCTAACCTAACCTAACCTAACCTAACCTAACCTAACCTAACCTAACCTAACCTAACCTAACCTAACCTAACCTAACCTAACCTAACCTAACCTAACCTAACCTAACCTAACCTAACCTAACCTAACCTAACCTAACCTAACCTAACCTAACCTAACCTAACCTAACCTAACCTAACCTAACCTAACCTAACCTAACCTAACCTAACCTAACCTAACCTAACCTAACCTAACCTAACCTAACCTAACCTAACCTAACCTAACCTAACCTAACCTAACCTAACCTAACCTAACCTAACCTAACCTAACCTAACCTAACCTAACCTAACCTAACCTAACCTAACCTAACCTAACCTAACCTAACCTAACCTAACCTAACCTAACCTAACCTAACCTAACCTAACCTAACCTAACCTAACCTAACCTAACCTAACCTAACCTAACCTAACCTAACCTAACCTAACCTAACCTAACCTAACCTAACCTAACCTAACCTAACCTAACCTAACCTAACCTAACCTAACCTAACCTAACCTAACCTAACCTAACCTAACCTAACCTAACCTAACCTAACCTAACCTAACCTAACCTAACCTAACCTAACCTAACCTAACCTAACCTAACCTAACCTAACCTAACCTAACCTAACCTAACCTAACCTAACCTAACCTAACCTAACCTAACCTAACCTAACCTAACCTAACCTAACCTAACCTAACCTAACCTAACCTAACCTAACCTAACCTAACCTAACCTAACCTAACCTAACCTAACCTAACCTAACCTAACCTAACCTAACCTAACCTAACCTAACCTAACCTAACCTAACCTAACCTAACCTAACCTAACCTAACCTAACCTAACCTAACCTAACCTAACCTAACCTAACCTAACCTAACCTAACCTAACCTAACCTAACCTAACCTAACCTAACCTAACCTAACCTAACCTAACCTAACCTAACCTAACCTAACCTAACCTAACCTAACCTAACCTAACCTAACCTAACCTAACCTAACCTAACCTAACCTAACCTAACCTAACCTAACCTAACCTAACCTAACCTAACCTAACCTAACCTAACCTAACCTAACCTAACCTAACCTAACCTAACCTAACCTAACCTAACCTAACCTAACCTAACCTAACCTAACCTAACCTAACCTAACCTAACCTAACCTAACCTAACCTAACCTAACCTAACCTAACCTAACCTAACCTAACCTAACCTAACCTAACCTAACCTAACCTAACCTAACCTAACCTAACCTAACCTAACCTAACCTAACCTAACCTAACCTAACCTAACCTAACCTAACCTAACCTAACCTAACCTAACCTAACCTAACCTAACCTAACCTAACCTAACCTAACCTAACCTAACCTAACCTAACCTAACCTAACCTAACCTAACCTAACCTAACCTAACCTAACCTAACCTAACCTAACCTAACCTAACCTAACCTAACCTAACCTAACCTAACCTAACCTAACCTAACCTAACCTAACCTAACCTAACCTAACCTAACCTAACCTAACCTAACCTAACCTAACCTAACCTAACCTAACCTAACCTAACCTAACCTAACCTAACCTAACCTAACCTAACCTAACCTAACCTAACCTAACCTAACCTAACCTAACCTAACCTAACCTAACCTAACCTAACCTAACCTAACCTAACCTAACCTAACCTAACCTAACCTAACCTAACCTAACCTAACCTAACCTAACCTAACCTAACCTAACCTAACCTAACCTAACCTAACCTAACCTAACCTAACCTAACCTAACCTAACCTAACCTAACCTAACCTAACCTAACCTAACCTAACCTAACCTAACCTAACCTAACCTAACCTAACCTAACCTAACCTAACCTAACCTAACCTAACCTAACCTAACCTAACCTAACCTAACCTAACCTAACCTAACCTAACCTAACCTAACCTAACCTAACCTAACCTAACCTAACCTAACCTAACCTAACCTAACCTAACCTAACCTAACCTAACCTAACCTAACCTAACCTAACCTAACCTAACCTAACCTAACCTAACCTAACCTAACCTAACCTAACCTAACCTAACCTAACCTAACCTAACCTAACCTAACCTAACCTAACCTAACCTAACCTAACCTAACCTAACCTAACCTAACCTAACCTAACCTAACCTAACCTAACCTAACCTAACCTAACCTAACCTAACCTAACCTAACCTAACCTAACCTAACCTAACCTAACCTAACCTAACCTAACCTAACCTAACCTAACCTAACCTAACCTAACCTAACCTAACCTAACCTAACCTAACCTAACCTAACCTAACCTAACCTAACCTAACCTAACCTAACCTAACCTAACCTAACCTAACCTAACCTAACCTAACCTAACCTAACCTAACCTAACCTAACCTAACCTAACCTAACCTAACCTAACCTAACCTAACCTAACCTAACCTAACCTAACCTAACCTAACCTAACCTAACCTAACCTAACCTAACCTAACCTAACCTAACCTAACCTAACCTAACCTAACCTAACCTAACCTAACCTAACCTAACCTAACCTAACCTAACCTAACCTAACCTAACCTAACCTAACCTAACCTAACCTAACCTAACCTAACCTAACCTAACCTAACCTAACCTAACCTAACCTAACCTAACCTAACCTAACCTAACCTAACCTAACCTAACCTAACCTAACCTAACCTAACCTAACCTAACCTAACCTAACCTAACCTAACCTAACCTAACCTAACCTAACCTAACCTAACCTAACCTAACCTAACCTAACCTAACCTAACCTAACCTAACCTAACCTAACCTAACCTAACCTAACCTAACCTAACCTAACCTAACCTAACCTAACCTAACCTAACCTAACCTAACCTAACCTAACCTAACCTAACCTAACCTAACCTAACCTAACCTAACCTAACCTAACCTAACCTAACCTAACCTAACCTAACCTAACCTAACCTAACCTAACCTAACCTAACCTAACCTAACCTAACCTAACCTAACCTAACCTAACCTAACCTAACCTAACCTAACCTAACCTAACCTAACCTAACCTAACCTAACCTAACCTAACCTAACCTAACCTAACCTAACCTAACCTAACCTAACCTAACCTAACCTAACCTAACCTAACCTAACCTAACCTAACCTAACCTAACCTAACC